>ONZH01030432.1:0-42613 GCA_900303285.1 Rhinella marina | reverse complement strand
TGAACATATTTTTATTGTGTGGGGGGAAAACTAAATGATGTATTTTTTTTATACTTTTTTAAACTTTATTTTTTTATAACTTTTTTTAACTTTTTTTTTCCTTTTTTCATAACTTTTTTTAACTTTTTTTTTTAAACTTTGTTTATAACTGTTTTTTTTTTAGTTTTTTTTTTAACTTTTTTTGTTGTGGCTAAACGGGGTTGACGGCACCCAGCTGAGCAGCAACGTGTAGCGTGTACGGTCACAGAACAGGAATGCTACCTGTCCTGACTCTTTTCTCTCACTATTTTTTTTCTCACCCTATCTCTCCCTAGATGTCACAATTTTTTTATTTATATGACTTCCTCTCCCTATCTCTACCTATCTCTTGCTTTCTCAGCCTCTTTCCCTATCTATCACCTTAACTTCTATATCTAGCTTTCTCTTCCTCTCTCCTGCTTCTCTCACTAACCCTTTCTATTTCTTCTCTATCTCTCCCTGTATCTATCTACTTGTTTGATTTTCTATCTATCTATATCTTTTCTCTAACACTAATCTGCAGCTCCTATCCCTCTGAAGTCTTGAGATGCACTGACAAGCTGTCGACGCGCTCAGGCACTTCATTTTTTTTTTTTCACAGAAAACCAGGATACAAGGGATTATAGGAGTAATAATCCCTTGTATCCTGGTCTATTCTGTGAAAAAAGTAGTTGTGCGTTACCTTTTTTTTTTTTTCCAGATTCGTCACGAACTTTTCAAAAGTTCGCTTCGGTGACGAACCGAACTTTTTGCAAAGTTCGTAATGAATCTGGTTCGTTACGGTTCGGTTCGCTCATCCCTACAGGGAATGCATAGGTAAGCATTATCTACACTATAAAAGGAGAACAGGGTATAATAGGGGAGTGTACAATCTAGGTAATAGGAGCGATTCTGTTACACCATGCTGCACTAACTGGGGATCCACATTGCACTAAATCATAGCTCAGTGATTCCAGCAAACCTTGCTTGTTATTGGAGTGTAAGTGCTGTGTAATATAGCCATTTGCAGGGTGTATTAATTATTGATTGTTATACTTTTTTTTGGGGGTGTATATAATAAATCCGCCTTAATTGCTGTTCTGTGGTGAATTTACATTGTACTACAGCAATTAACAGGGTGTATTAATAGGAAATATACGAACGTCCTATTATTCTGCGGTGAATTTTGATTGTTATACTTTTTTTTGGGGGGAGTGAATTAATAGGAAAAAGAATACATCTTAATTGCTGTTATGTGGTGAAGTTACATTGTACTACATCCTTATTTTGGTTGTATTATTTTAATTATTTATTTAATTCTTTTATTATACAATATGTCAGACAAGTGACAGGCCCTTTAAAAGGAAAGGGCAGTGGCCAAAATGTTTCTGTAGCAGGCAGAAAAAGTAGCAGAAGAAGGGGGGTGGCAATAGAAGTCGAAGCGAGAGGCCTGAGATCCCAGTGTTATCTAGCGGTCGTGTCTTGACCAGCAACCCAGCGGTGCTTGAATGGTTGACTTCGAATTCATCGCAAGTGACATCAGACAACCCCCAGATGAGAGTCGGTGGGTTCCTCTAACACAATGCTTAGTTGACATGGCCCGGGGGCAGGCCCTGTGCCCCCAACTGTTTTCAGTTCCCTCAGCTCGAAAAATATTATATGCTGTAGGCTCGGCTCCACTTATTAGCAAGGACGAGCTACTAGAGGACAATTAACCCCTTCCCGACCAGCGCCGTACATGTACTGGTGCGGGTGTGGCGGGCGTCATGGCCGGCAAGTCTCTGCTGTTTCTAACAGCAGAGACTTGCCGCTACTTACCGCCATCGGCGGCGTCTTCTAGGCCCTTCTGATGCGTCTGAACTCGGAAGCGTACGCTTCCGGGTGGTGTACAGACGCCCCGAGTGGCCAATTGGGGTGTCTGTACACCATATGAAAACTGTAATCCTCGCTGGTGAGGATTACAGTTTTCAAAGTGCAATTCTTATTCTGGCCACTAGATGGCAGGCCAGGATAAGAAATGAGCAATTCATGGATTTATCTCAGTCTAGTAAATCCCTGATTGCTCATAAAGAAAAAAAAACACAATATATCAGCTCATATTTGAGCTTAAAAACAGTCAGAAAAAAATAAAAAAAATGTTAAAAAATATATAAAAAATAAATCACCCCCCTTTCCGTATAATGAAAAAATCAATACCTAAATAACAATAAATATAGACATCATGGGTATCACCGTGACCGAAAACGCCCGTACTTTTAAAATCTAAAAAAAAAAATTCCAATACGGCGAATTGTGTGGCTGAAAAAAGCGTCCAAATGGCGATTCGCCGTTTTTTGTCGCTTTTTTTTCTAAAAAAAAATTAAATAAAAAGTGATCAAAAAGTCATACACACCCCAGAATGGTATCAATAAAAACTTCAGATAGCCCCGCAAAAAATGAGCCCCCATACAGCTCCGTACACATAAATACCAAAAAGTTATAGGGGTCAAGATATGACAAGGAGAAAAAAAAAAAAGGGCAACTTTCTAATTATTTTATCACTATCAAAACGCAGGAAAATCTATACATATTAGGTATTGCCAGATTCGTACTGACCAGTAGAATAAAATTAACTGGTCAGTTTTAATGCACATCGAATGCTGTAAATAAGAAACCCGTAGAACTGTAGCGGAATAGCGTTTTTTTGCAATTTCACCCGATTTGGAATTTTTTTCCCGCTTCCCACTACACCATATACAATATTAAATGGTGGCGTTGGAAAGTACAACTTGTCCCGCAAAAAACAAGCCCTCATACAGCTATCTGAACAGAAAAATAAAACAGTTATGGCTGTTTGAAGGCAGGGAGCGCAAAACGAAAACGCAAAACCGAAAAAACCTCCGGGGTAGAAAGGGTTAAGCAGCTACTGCCCAGCCAAGATCTGGAGGAGACATCCGCTGCTTCCTCCGGTAGGTGGGCAAGTAGTGATGATGAGAGTCACATGAGAGCTGGTGTTGCAAGCGGTCAGGCTCCTGTCCCTGAGACCATTCAGGGGGACATCAGTGACATGCAGACAGTAGTGAATGATGATGTAGCCGATCAAACTTGGGAGCTGGTTGAAGAAGGGGTTTCATCATCATCAGGAGAAGAGGGTGGCAGATTGCCTGTGAGGCAACGACTGAGCCAGCAAGGTCATAGCGTGGCCATGAGTCAGCAGTGTGTCAGCAGTGGGAGGTTGGGAGCAAAACGTGCCCGGGTAGACCACCCGCTTCTCAGGAGCCTACCTGCCTGGAAAGTAGTGGTGCAGGGGTTCACGAAAGCAGCAGTAGCAGGCAGAGTTGAGTGTTAGGGGGAAAATGCCATACTCGGCAGTGTGGCAGTTTTCTGTTAAGCCGCTGGAGGAGGTGAAAATGGCCATTTGCCGAATTTTTGGGCAGAAAATTAAGCATGGCCATGGTGCCAATGTTGGCACCACGGCCCTGCAACAACAAATGCAGCTTTACAATAAAGTGGCCTGGGAGAACCGTGGTTCTGATGTGGCGGTCCAGCCTGCCGCAGCAACCACTACATCACCCAGTAGCATGCACCTGATTTCATGCAGTCAAAACTCCACCACCTCAGCCGAAGGGAAGTGGTTGACCCTGCACCTGAACAACGTCATTCCACTGATTTATGTCCTGGAGCAGATGCTGCTAAATCTGGCTGGTCAGGGGACAAGAGACATGGTGACTACATCTCATAGCCATATGTGCCCTGTGGGGGCTGAACTAGAGGAGAAGGAGGACAATCGAGCACAAGCAATGCATAAAGAAATGGATGTTTTTTACATAGGTAAATGGAGAGCAGGAGCAGGCAGAGGAGTTACTGGGCAATGAGGAAGACGAGGCAGATGACCCAGACACACCGTGGCAGTATGCAGTGGAGATGGAGCCAGGCAGTCCCTCTGAGTCACTTGCGCAAATGGCCAGATGCATGCTCAGTCGCTTGCATAGTGAAAGCCGAATTGTCACCATTCGGCAGAGTGATGACTACTGGCTCTCCACAATCTTAGAGCCTCGCTACCGGTCCAAAATGGGGGCCTTTTTTATACCCTTTGAGAGGGAAGACAAACTGAACTACTATAGAGACATCCTATGTAGTCAGTTGGCTGCTGCCTATGTGTGCCATCGCCCGTTCTCACACAGGTCTGACCGGGGGTGCCCTCTGCACTCACATTCCACTGCCATGGCTGCTGGAGGAGGGGGTGGAGGACAGGAGCAGTACCAGCTCCATCAGCAGCAATTTAAGTCTAGAGTTGGTGATGAGCATTTTTCTTCACCCGCCTACTGAAGAAACTACTCGCTAGCAGCAGCAGGTAGACATACAGCAGAACCTGGCATATTTGGAGTGTACCCTGCCACCCCACATCCAAGATCCTCTGGACTACTGTGCAGCCAAACTTGATTTGTTGCCGCAACTGGCTGAGTTTGCGCTGGACATGCTTTCCTGCAGTGTACCATCAGTGTGGGTGTTTAGTGTGGCGAGGGCCAAAGTTACCGCTAGGAAAACTCACCTGTCCACCCAAAATGTGGAGAAACTGACCTTTCTGAAGATGAATCAGGCTTGGATCAGCCAGGACTTCCACACACCAGTGCCTGATGCATCAGACTAGATCATCCATGGTGCCACACCTAATTTTGTGAAAAGAGACTGTTTATTCTGGCTACCTGCTTCAGCAACTATTCTGATGCTGTCATCCGCCTGATGCCACACCTGCTGCCAGGTACTCCTACTGCCACCCACCATTTTGTGCTGGTACTGGTATTGACCCCACCTCACTACTATGTCACTAGACCACTCTATGGTCTCCTCATGCTGCTGCCAGCTCACCACTCTGTGGTCTCTTTATGCTGCTGCCACCTCAACACTCTGGGCCATTCTGGGCCATTCTGGGCCATTCTGAGGACTTCTCATGCTGTTCTCACCCATGACTGGGCCACTATTTTGCCTTTTTGGCCTGGATGACATCACCATTTATTTAACCCTTCTTCTGATCTGTCACAATGAAGGAAAAATGAGACACAAAACGGATCCTGTCTATGTAGCAGCCATAAGGCCTGTTTGACATGGTCCCTATTTTGTATCAGAATTGGCTTATGATTTGGTAACCAAAAGCAGGAGTCGGTACAAAACACAGAAATATTCCATTCACGTGTCATCTCTGTTTCGGATCCACTCCTGTTTTTTTTTTTTTGCTTTAGCAATACTGATGGATTACTGACCAAATGCTGACCGAGTGAGGGCGGATGCTCATCATACAGGATGTGTTTTTTGGGGGTTATTGTTCTGAAGGATCAGAGGAAGGACAAAATAACCCGTGACGTCAACACAAACCTACTGTTGACACCCTCTCCACGCTCTCAGGGGGGCTCTACTTGTAGAAGCGTTTAATAAAACAGGTTCTGCAGAAAATCATCGCTGACCACGGCACATGCAATGCGGGCGGGAGGAAGGGGGGTCCATCGGGTCCCTGCGCTGCAGTGACGGGGACCCGATGGCTTGGATAGCAGCCCAATGCCTACCTTAGGCATTGTGGCTGCTATCCCTGCTTGCCTGTGCGATCCAGCCCCCTGGATCGCACAGGAAGCAGGCTGTAAGTGTATTACATTGAGTAATACACTTACAGCCAATGCATTACAATTAGAGATGAGCGAACGTGCTCAGATGAGCTGAGTGTCATACCAAACCGATCTGTCCCTATTCACTTACAAGCAGCTGAGGACAGATCCGCAGAGGAGCCGAGCGCTACAGTGCTCATAACGAGCACTGCTCGCTCATCTCTAATTACAATACAACAGTATTGTAATGGATTGTTAAGGGGATCAGACCCCTAAAAGTTAAATAAAGTGAAAAAAAAGTGAAAAAAAGTGAAAAAAATAAAGTTTTACAAAAAAATAAACGTTTCAAGTAAAAAAAAAACAAAACAGTACACTTTTCCCAAAATAAAGTTAAAAAAAATCGTAAAAAAAAGGGGAAAAAAGGAAAGTATACATATTAGGTATTGCCGTGTCCGTCATCGACCGGCATCGACCGGCTATATAAAAATATAACATCATCCACCCCGCCAGGTGAACGCAGTAAAAAAAAAAAAACTGTGCCAAAACAGCCATTTTTTGGTCACCTTCCCTCACAAAAAGTGTAATAGCAGGTGATCAAAAAGGCGTATTTAACCCAAAATGGTACCAATCAAACCGTCATCTTGTCCCGCAAAAATGATACCCTACCTGAGACAATCGCCCGAAAAATTAAAAAAATATGGCTCTCAGAAAATGGCAACAAAAAAAAAGATTTTATTCTGTTCAAAAATCTAATGTGTAAAACTTTCCAAAAATAAAAATGTTAGGCATATTGGGTATCGCCACATCTGTAACAACCTGCTCTATACTATTACATGAGATGGCCCCCCAGGTGAATGCTGTAAAAAAAATTTTTTAAAAACTATGCCAAAACAGCTATTTTTTTTCACCTTGACTCACAAAAAGTGTAATACCAAGCAAAAGTCTTATGTACCCCAAAATGGTACCAATGAAAACGTCACCTCATCCCCCAAAAAATGAGCCCCCATATAAGACAATCACTCAAAAAATAAAAATCAATGGCTCACGCAAACCAATCCATCAAAATCTGTGCTGCAAAATCCATATGGCGCTTGTTCTGTTCTGAGTCCTGCCATGTGTCCCCACAGCAGTTTACCACCACATATGGGGTGTTGCCTTATTCAGGAGAAATTGGGGAACAACTTATGGGGTGCTTTTCTCCTGTTACCCCTTGTCAAAATGAAAAATATGGGGCTAAAGCAACATTTTATTGGAAGAAATGAAACTTTTGATTTTCACAGCCAAGTGTTTCCAAATACCGTAACACGCTTAGGGGTCAAAGTGGTCAGTACCCCTCTAAATATATTCTTTGAAGGGTGTAGTTTCCAAAATGGGGTAACTTTTTGAGGGTTTCCACTGTAGGGGTACGTCAGGGTCTCTCAATTACAAAATGGTGCCTAAAAACCACTCTAGCAAAATCTGCCTCCAAAATTCTTATGGCGCTCCTTTCCTTCTGACCACTGCCACAAACCCATAGAGACATTTACCACCACATATGGGGTATTTCTGTAAACTGCAAAATCAGAGTAATGTATATTGCGGTTTAGTTTGCTGTTAACCCTTGCTGTGTTGCAAGAAAAAAATTATTAACATGAATAATCTACCAAAAAAGTGAAATTTTGAAATTTCACCTCCATTTTCCTTTAATTCTTGTGGAACACCGCAAGGGTTAACAAACTTTGTAACATCAGTTTTTTATAATTTGAGGGGTGTAGTTTCTAAAATGGGGTCATTTATGGGTGGTTTCCATTACATGTGCCCCTCAAAATCACTTTATATCTGAATTGGTGCTTAAAAAAATGGTATTGGAAACTTTGTTGAGAATTTGAAAAAATGCTTCTAAACTTCTAAGCCTTCTAACGTCCTAAAAAAGTAAAATGACATTTATAAAATGATGCCAACATAAAGTAGACATATGGGGAATGTAAAATAATAACTATTTTTGGTGGTATTACTATGTATTTTGAAAGTAGAAAAATTGAAATTTAGAAATGTATAAATTTTTCAAAATTTTTGCTAAATTTGGTATTTTTTATAAATAAAAATGAAATATTTTGCCACAAATTTACTACTGTCATGAAGCACAATATGTGACAAGAAAACAATCTCAGAATGGCCTGGATAAGTAAAAGTGTTTCAAAGTTATTACCACATGAAGTGACACATGTCAGATTAGCAAAAAATGGCCTGGGCAGGAAGGTGAAACAGGCCCGGGGTTGAAGGGGTTAATGACAGGCATTGTACCAAGGGACTGGAGCAAGATGAATGTGGTGGCCATTTTCAAAAAGGGTGCTAGGTCTTCACCAGGAAATTATAGACCAGTAAGCTTAACATCCATAGTGGGAAAAATGTTTGAGTGCCTTCTACGGGACTACATACAGGATTATGTAGCTCTCAACAATATAATAAGTGATAGCCAACATGGTTTTACTACGAACAGAAAGTGTCAAACTAATCTGATTTGTTTTTGTGAGGAGGTGAGTAGAAGCCTGTACAGAAGGAAGGCTGTAGATATTGTGTTTTTGGACTTTGCAAAGGCATTTGATACTGTCCCACACAGACAACTAATGGATAAATTGAGGTCTTTTGGTTTAGAAAATATAATTTGTAATTGGACTGAAAATTGGCTTCACGATCGTATCCAAAGAGTTGTGGTCAATGATTCCTACTCTGAATGGTTTCCTGGTTATAAGTGGTGTACCCCAACGTTCTGTGCTGGGTCCACCATTATTTAACTTATTCATTAATGACATAGAGGATGTGATTAATAGTGCTGTTTCTATTTTTACAGATGACAGCAAACTTTGTAATACGGTACAGTCTGTGGAAGATGTTAATAAGTTACAAGCTGACTAGGACAAACTTACTGTTTGGGCCTCCACTTGGCAAATGAGGTTCAGTATAGATAAATTTAAAGTTATGCACCTGGGGGGCTAATAATCTGCATGCTGCATATGTCCTAAGGGACACAGAGAGTCACTGGTTGTGAAGGATCTGGGTGTATTAGTAAATCACAGACTAAATATGCCAGTCAGCTGCCTCTAAGGCCAATAGAATTTTGTCTTGTATAAAAAGTGGTATGGACTTCCAGGACAAGGATGTAATATTGCCACTATACAAAGCATTGGTGCAGCCACACCTGGAATACACAGTTCAAGTCTGGGCACCAGTCCATAAAAAAGATGCCCTGGTGTTAGAGAAAGTGCAAAGGAGAGTAACTAAACTCATAAAGGGCCTGGAAGATCTTAGCTATGAGCAAAGATAAAATGAACTGAATTTGTTTTGCCTTGAGAAAAGATGTCTAAGGGGGGACATGATTAACCCTTTCACGACCGGAGGTTTTTTCGGTTCTGCATTTTCGTTTTGCGCTCCCTGCCTTCAAACAGCCATAACTGTTTTATTTTTCTGTTCACATAGCTATATGAGGGCTTGTTTTTTGCGGGACAAGTTGTACTTTCCAACGCCACCATTTAATATTACATATGGTGTAGTGGGAAGCGGGAAAAAAATTCCAAATGGGGTGAAATTGCAAGAAAACCGCTATTCCGCTACAGTTCTACGGGTTTCTTATTTACAGCGTTCGATGTGCATTAAAACTGACCAGTTACTTTCATTCTACTGGTCAGTACAAATCCGGCAATACCTAATATGTATAGTTTTTCCTGCGTTTAGATGGTGATAAAATAATTAGAAAGTTGCCCTTTTTTTTTTTTTTTCCTTGTCATATCTTGACCCCTATAACTTTTTGGTATTTATGTGTACAGAGCTGTATGGGGGCTCATTTTTTGCGGGGCGGTCTGAAGTTTTTATTGATACCATTCTGGGGTGTGTATGACTTTTTGATCACTTTTTATTTATTTTTTTTTAGAAAAAAAGGGACAAAAAACTGCGAATCGCCATTTGGACGCTTTTTTTCGCCACACAATTCGCCGTATTGAAATTTTTTTTTTATATTTTAAAAGTACGGGCGTTTTCGGTCACGGTGATACCCATGATGTCTATATTTATTGTTATTTAGGTATTTATTTTTTACTTATACGGAAAGGGGGGTGATTTGAACTTTTATATCTTTTTTATTTTTTATATATTTTTTAACATTTTTTTTTTTATTTTTCTGTGATTACTTTAAAGCTCAAATATCATCTGATCTATTGTGTTTTGTTTTTTTTCTTTATGAGCAATCATGGATTTACTAGATGCAGTTAAAACCATGAATTGCTCATTTCTTATCCTGGCCTGCCATCTAGTGGCCAGAATAAGAATTGCAGTTTGAAAACTGTAATCCTCACCAGCGAGGATTACAGTTTTCATATGGTGTACAGACACCCCGATTGGCCAATCGGGGCGTCTGTACACCACCCGGAAGCGTGGGCTTCCGGGTTCAGACGCATCCTGATGCCGTGATCACGTGTGATCACGGCATCAGTAAGGCCCAGGAAGTCTCCGCAGACGGAGGTAAGATGCGGCAAGTCTCTGCTGTTAGAAACAGCAGAGACTTGCCGGCCATGACGCCCGCTGCACCCGCGAGCGGGCGTCATGTCCCCGCACCGCCCGCGCGCCGTACATGTACGGCGGCGGTCGGGAAGGGGTTAATCTGTACAAATATATAAATAGACCATACAAAAAATATCAAGGGAGGCTATTCTGTGTTAAACCCCCTCAAAAAAGGGGCCACACCCTACACCTGGAGGAAAAAAAAGATTCAGTCATAAGTAGCGACAAGCATTATTTACAGTAAGGGCTGTGAATACCTAAAATAGCCTGCAACAGAAGCTGGTCACAACAAATACAGTTGATGGCTTCAAAAAAGGTTTAGATGATTTTTAAATTCAAAATAACTTTGAGGCTTATGACAATGTATAGAAATCTTGTTCTACACACCCTTTCCCTTTGGCCCAACCCCTTTTTGAGGGGTGGACACTGATCTAGGGATTTGTTCCGTCAATCAATATAGCAGGATTACAGGTTCCAACCTTCAACTATGTAACTATGTAACATTTTTTTATCAACATTGTGTAAGGCCCATGACAAGGTGGCTTCCAACAGATGAAAGATACACTATTAGACTTGTCTCTCCAGGGCCTAACTCAGATTAACCCTTTTAAGACCAAGCCATTTTTTCACCTTAAGGACCAGGCCAAATTTTGCAAATCTGATGTGTCACTTTATGCGGTAATAACTTTGGAATGCTTTTACTTATCCAAATAATTCTGAGACAGTTTTCTCGTGAGACGGTGTACTTCATGTTAGTGGTAAATCTGAGTCTATAAGTTTTAAATTTGAAATTCCCAGCTTTTAAGAAGCATAGTGATACTTCATAAAATAATTATTACTTAGTATTTAGAGATGAGCGAGTAGTGTTCGATCGAGCCGGTATTCGATCGAATACTACGCTATTCGGCATACTCGATTTCAATCGAGTATAACGGCGATGGCGCACTTAGAATTCGTTTCCCCTCCCACCTTCCCTGGCGCTCTTTTTCCACCAATCAACATGCAGGGGGGGTATGACAGGCACGCTGAGCACGCTGGCAGCGCGAAAACAGCGTCTACATGGATTGGCTGGAAAAACCATGTGACCTCGAATATTAAAAACTCAGCTCTTCCTGCTCGTACGCATATGCTGCGTGAACTTAGTCAGGGACAGAGGCTGGAGAAGGGACAGACAGGTTTTAGCAGTTGGACAGGCAGGAGCGTGATTAAAAGCCCTTATCAGGGCTACTATAGTGCACTACAGTGATAGCTTTACTACAAGATACACTTTACAGAGAACGGCTGCCGTATTCAGGGATAGCTGCTGGAGTAGGGACAGAGAGAGGCATTAGTGGTGTATTAGGTGCTCTGCTACATACCAAACTATATTTGGCACTACTGTTCAGCGTTCTTTTTGGCTGAAAAACCCTGTTATATAACTAGTGTGTATATGCACCATCTGATCTGGCAGTATACGGCTGTGAATTTTATTTTATTTTTTTAAATACAGTTTATTTGGCTCTAGTGTTCTGGGTTCTGTGTGCCTGCAATACCCTTTTTGTATACCAGGTGTAAATACCCACCGTCTGTTAAGTTAGTAAACGGCTGTGTACCTTGAAATATACAATATCTAGGCCATTTAATAGGCCACTGTACTGTGCGTTCTCTTGCTAAATTATCTCACATACCTGGTGTAAATACCCACCGTCTGTTCAGTTACTACACGGCTGTGTACCTTGAAATATACAATATCTAGGCATTTTAATAGGCCACTGTACTGTGCGTTCTCTTGCTAAATTATCTCACATACCTGGTGTAAATACCCACCGTCTGTTCTGTTACTACACGGCTGTGTACCTTGAAATATACAATATCTAGGCATTTTAATAGGCCACTGTACTGTGCGTTCTCTTGCTAAATTATCTCACATACCTGGTGTAAATACCCACCGTCTGTTCAGTTACTACACGGCTGTGTACCTTGAAATATACAATATCTAGGCATTTAATAGGCCACTGTACTGTGCGTTCTCTTGCTAAATTATCTCACATACCTGGTGTAAATACCCACCGTCTGTTCTGTTACTACACGGCTGTGTACCTTGAAATATACAATATCTAGGCCATTTAATAGGCCACTGTACTGTGCGTTCTCTTGTTAAATTATCTCACATACCTGGTGTAAATACCCACCGTCTGTTCTGTTACTACACGGCTGTGTACCTTGAAATATACAATATCTAGGCATTTTAATAGGCCACTGTACTGTGCGTTCTCTTGCTAAATTATCTCACATACCTGGTGTAAATACCCACCGTCTGTTCTGTTACTACACGGCTGTGTACCTTGAAATATACAATATCTAGGCATTTTAATAGGCCACTGTACTGTGCGTTCTCTTGCTAAATTATCTCACATACCTGGTGTAAATACCCACCGTCTGTTCTGTTACTACACGGCTGTGTACCTTGAAATATACAATATCTAGGCATTTTAATAGGCCACTGTACTGTGCGTTCTCTTGCTAAATTATCTCACATACCTGGTGTAAATACCCACCGTCTGTTCTGTTACTACACGGCTGTGTACCTTGAAATATACAATATCTAGGCATTTTAATAGGCCACTGTACTGTGCGTTCTCTTGCTAAATTATCTCACATACCTGGTGTAAATACCCACCGTCTGTTCAGTTACTACACGGCTGTGTACCTTGAAATATACAATATCTAGGCCATTTAATAGGCCACTGTACTGTGCGTTCTCTTGTTAAATTATCTCACATACCTGGTGTAAATACCCACCGTCTGTTCTGTTACTACACGGCTGTGTACCTTGAAATATACAATATCTAGGCATTTTAATAGGCCACTGTACTGTGCGTTCTCTTGCTAAATTATCTCACATACCTGGTGTAAATACCCACCGTCTGTTCTGTTACTACACGGCTGTGTACCTTGAAATATACAATATCTAGGCATTTTAATAGGCCACTGTACTGTGCGTTCTCTTGCTAAATTATCTCACATACCTGGTGTAAATACCCACCGTCTGTTCTGTTACTACACGGCTGTGTACCTTGAAATATACAATATCTAGGCATTTTAATAGGCCACTGTACTGTGCGTTCTCTTGCTAAATTATCTCACATACCTGGTGTAAATACCCACCGTCTGTTCTGTTACTACACGGCTGTGTACCTTGAAATATACAATATCTAGGCATTTTAATAGGCCACTGTACTGTGCGTTCTCTTGCTAAATTATCTCACATACCTGGTGTAAATACCCACCGTCTGTTCAGTTACTACACGGCTGTGTACCTTGAAATATACAATATCTAGGCCATTTAATAGGCCACTGTACTGTGCGTTCTCTTGCTAAATTATCTCACATACCTGGTGTAAATACCCACCGTCTGTTCTGTTACTACACGGCTGTGTACCTTGAAATATACAATATCTAGGCCATTTAATAGGCCACTGTACTGTGCGTTCTCTTGCTAAATTATCTCACATACCTGGTGTAAATACCCACCGTCTGTTCAGTTACTACACGGCTGTGTACCTTGAAATATACAATATCTAGGCATTTTAATAGGCCACTGTACTGTGCGTTCTCTTGCTAAATTATCTCACATACCTGGTGTAAATACCCACCGTCTGTTCTGTTACTACACGGCTGTGTACCTTGAAATATACAATATCTAGGCATTTTAATAGGCCACTGTACTGTGCGTTCTCTTGCTAAATTATCTCACATACCTGGTGTAAATACCCACCGTCTGTTCAGTTACTACACGGCTGTGTACCTTGAAATATACAATATCTAGGCCATTTAATAGGCCACTGTACTGTGCGTTCTCTTGTTAAATTATCTCACATACCTGGTGTAAATACCCACCGTCTGTTCTGTTACTACACGGCTGTGTACCTTGAAATATACAATATCTAGGCATTTTAATAGGCCACTGTACTGTGCGTTCTCTTGCTAAATTATCTCACATACCTGGTGTAAATACCCACCGTCTGTTCTGTTACTACACGGCTGTGTACCTTGAAATATACAATATCTAGGCCTTTTAATTGGCCACTGTACTGTGCGTTCTCTTGCTAAATTATTTCACATACCTAATTATATACCCAAATATTGTATTTGCAACAAAAAAAAAATAAAATGCGGAGGGGGGCTAGCGGAATCGGACGTGGACGAGGACGGGGGCGCGGAAATGCTGTTGGGGGCCTTGTTGAAGCCAGTGGGGATACAATGCGTGCTGGTGAGGGTCAGCCAGGATCCCGCTCATCCAGAATCCCTGCCTTTATGGGACAGTTAAGCAGGGGGCGGGTTACACCGCTGTTGAGGCCTGAGCAGGTTGAACAGGTGGTGCAATGGATAGCCGATAGCGCTTCCACACAGTTGTCCACCAGCCAGTCATCCACACAGTCTCACTCTGACCCTCCTTCCTCCACACCTGGCCAACAGAGTCATCCCACCATTGACCCCTCCCAGGAGCTCTTTTCGGGTCCTTTTTCAGATGTGCCGGAAGAATCCCAGGAGCTAGCAGAGGAATTTGTTTGTAGTGATGCCCAAACCCTTGAGTTTTCGCCATCTCCTGCTGATGTGGACCCTGAGCCAGCATCTGTTATCATGAGCGATGATGATGATGAGACGCAGTTGCCATCAAGGGAGGCTGTTGGAATGTCCAGTGGGCAGGAGGAGGAGCAGAGTGAGGAAGAGGAGGTGGTGGATGACGAAATGACCGACCCCACTTGGCCAGGGGTGATGTCCAGCGGGGAAAGCAGTGGAGAGGTGGTGGTCTGCGCAGCACCGAAAAAGGCAGCAAGAGGCAGAGGGATGTCCAGAGGCAGAGGGATGTCCACAGGCAGAGGGATGTCCACAGGCAGAGGGATGTCCACAGGCAGAGGGATGTCTACAGGCAGAGGGATGTCCAGAGGCAGAGGACAGTCCAGACAGAGTAGTGAGGCCACAGCCAGCACGGCCGAAGCTGTTCCCGGCAGCGGGCAGTCGCGTGAAGCTCCCCCATCGAGGCCTCGTACTTCTGTGGTGTGGAGATTTTTTAATGTTTGTGCGGATGACAAACTGAGCGCGGTTTGCACACTCTGCCACTCAAAACTGAGTAGGGGCTCTGAGAAGAGCAATCTGACCACCTCAGGCATGCGGCGTCACTTGGAAGTCAAGCACTGGGCTGAGTGGGAGAGAGCAAACGCAATACAAACTGCGCCCGGTCCTGCTGCCACTGCCTCTTCCCCTTTGTTGTGTGCTGCCACTGCGGTCCAGACCTCCAGCCAGGACACCTCCACATCTGCCTCTGCCTCGGCTACTTTGGGGCCTTCTCCTTCAGCCTCCCCTTCCCCCGCCTCTTCGCCTGCACCCTCACACTCCTCGTCCCAACAACTGTCCATCTCGCAGGCGTTCGACCGCAGGCGGAAGTACGCCTCGAGTCACCCCCAAGCCCAAGCCTTAAACTGCCACATCTCCAAACTGCTGGCCCTGGAGATGTTGCCGTTTAGGCTTGTGGAGACGCAGGCCTTCCGCGACCTGATGGCGGCTGCCGCACCTCGCTATTCCGTCCCCAGCCGCCACTACTTTTCCCGGAGTGCCGTCCCCGCCCTGCACCAGCACGTGTCGCGTAACATCAGGCGGGCCCTGAGGTACGCAGTCAGCGCAAAGGTCCACTTGACCACCGACTCGTGGACAAGCGCTTGCGGCCAGGGACGCTACATCTCTTTGACGGCACACTGGGTGAATGTAGTGGAAGCGGGGACGGGGTCGCAAACAGAGACGGCCTACCTACCACCCCCGCCCAAGATTGCCAGCATGGGTTCTGATAAACCCCCCTCCTCCTCCTCCTCCTCCTCCTCCTCCTGTGCCTTAACATCTCCCTCAGCCGCTAGCTGGAAGCGTTGCAGCACTGGCGCGGGGAGACGTCAGCAGGCGGTGCTAAAGCTCATCAG
Organism: Rhinella marina; assembly: GCA_900303285.1. Taxonomy (NCBI): domain Eukaryota; kingdom Metazoa; phylum Chordata; class Amphibia; order Anura; family Bufonidae; genus Rhinella; species Rhinella marina. The sequence continues at coordinate 26,556 of ONZH01030432.1, read as the reverse complement.
CTTGGGCGACAGGAAGCACAGCGCCCCAGAGGTGAGGGACGCCATATTGCAGCAGACGGAGATGTGGCTGTCGCCGCTGCAGCTAGGACCAGGCATGGTCGTGTGCGATAACGGCCGTAACCTGGTGGCGGCTCTGGAGCTTGCCGAACTCAATCACGTACCATGCCTGGCCCACGTTTTTAATCTGGTAGTCCAAAAATTTCTGAAGACTTACCCCAACCTGGCAGAGCTACTGGTGAAAGTGCGGCGCTTGTGCGCTCACTTTCGGAAGTCAACTGTAGCTGCTGCTAGCTTAAAAAAACTCCAGCAACGCCTCCATTTGCCTGAACATCGGCTGTTGTGCGACCTGCCCACTCGCTGGAATTCCACCTATTCCATGTTGGCCAGGGTGTGTGAGCAGCAGAGAGCATTGATGGAGTACCAGATTATGAATCCACGCGTGCCTCCAACTCAGCTCCCTCAGTTTGCCAACCACGAGTGGCCATGGATGGCAGACATATGCGATGTACTGCGTATCTTTGAGGAGTCCACCAAGAAGGTCAGCAGCGAGGACGCTATAGTGAGCGTAACCATCCCGCTCCTAGGCGTCCTTAAAGAATCCCTCATCGCAATAAGGGAGAACGCATTGCACGCAGAGGAGACGGGGGTTGGAGGAGACGCAACGGAGATACACAGTCAGTCCACACTTTTGTCTGCTTCACGGTGGCAGTTGCAGGAGGAGGAGGATGAGGAGGAGGACGACGTGGAGGTGGCTGTGGAAGAGGAGGAGGATGCTGGCGGCGAGGGTAGCAGTCAGGCTGTGTGCGTCCCATTGGTTCAGCGCGGATGGGGCGGAGAGGAGGCGGAAGAGGAAGAGGAGGAAATGGCAAGTGATCCTTCTGGTGGGGGCAGTGAGGTCATGCCTATTCAGAGTCTGGCACACATGGCTGACTTCATGCTGGGCTGCTTTTCCCGGGACACACGTGTTGTCCGGATAGTGGAGGACAAACTGTACTGGGTCTTCGCACTCCTGGACCCCCGGTATAAAGATAACGTCTCCTCTTTTATTCCGGTAGAGGAGAGGACAAATCGATTGCTGGAATACCAGAGGGAACTCGTGCAGAACATGATGGAGATTTTCCCACCCACCATCGCTGGCGGCAGAGAGGAGAGGGTCTCCCAGAGTCCCACAACATCCATCAGGCCCACAGCCACCAGGGGAACACTCTCCAAGGTGTGGGACACGTTCATGGCACCCCCTCGTGCAACTTCCATCACTGCGGGGCCCGCTATCAGCAGGAGGGACAAGTATCGGCGGATGTTGCGGGAGTACCTGGCAGACCGTAACCCTGTCCTCCCCGATCCCTCGGCGTCCTACACTTACTGGGTCTCCAAGTTGGACACGTGGCTGGAACTGTCCCTGTACGCCTTGGAGGTGCTTGCCTGCCCTGCCGCCAGCGTGCTATCAGAAAGGGTGTTCAGCGCAGCCGGGGGCATTATAACCGATAAGCGCAGCCGCCTGTCAACCGACAGTGCGGACAGGCTGACGCTAATCAAAATGAACAGCAAGTGGATTGACCCGGACTTTGCTTCTCCAACCGTGGAAAGCAGCCAAAAGTGAAGTGCCATCTGTATGAAGTGCCATTTCCTCCTCCACCTCCTCCTCCTCCTCCTTAACCGCCGTAGAATTGCTCCGTAAAAAAAAATATATATATATTTATGGCTCTCCTCTTGGGCCTCCACATAATTTTTAAGAGGTCTCACCTCTTGGGCCTCCACATAATTTTTAAGAGGTCTCACCTCTTGGGCCTCCACATAATTTTTAAGAGGTCTCACCTCTTGGGCCTCCACATAATTTTTAAGAGGTCTCACCTCTTGGGCCTGCACAAAATGTTTAAGAGGTCTCACCTCTTGGGCCTCCACATAATTTTTAAGAGGTCTCACCTCTTGGGCCTCCACATAATTTTTAAGAGGTCTCACCTCTTGGGCCTCCACATAATTTTTAAGAGGTCTCACCTCTTGGGCCTGCACAAAATGTTTAAGAGGTCTCACCTCTTGGGCCTCCACATAATTTTTAAGAGGTCTCACCTCTTGGGCCTCCACATAATTTTTAAGAGGTCTCACCTCTTGGGGCTCTACAAAATGTTTAAGAGGTCTCACCTCTTTAGCCTCCACACAATTTTTAAGACGTCTCACCTCTTGGGCCTCCACATAATTTTTAAGAGGTCTCACCTCTTGGGGCTCTACAAAATGTTTAAGAGGTCTCACCTCTTTAGCCTCCACACAATTTTTAAGACGTCTCACCTCTTGGGCCTCCACATAATTTTTAAGAGGTCTCACCTCTTGGGGCTCTACAAAATGTTTAAGAGGTCTCACCTCTTTAGCCTCCACACAATTTTTAAGACGTCTCACCTCTTGGGCCTCCACAAAATTTTTAAGAGGTCTCACCTCTTGGGCAGCCACATAATTTTTAAGAGGTCTCACCTCTTGGGCCTCCACATAATTTTATCGAGGTCTCACCTCTTGGGCCTCCACATAATTTTTAAGAGGTCTCACCTCTTGGGCAGCCACATAATTTTTAAGAGGTCTCACCTCTTGGGCCTCCACATAATTTTAAGAGGTCTCACCTCTTGGGCCTGCACAAAATCTTTAAGAGGTCTCACCTCTTGGGCCTCCACAAAATCTTTAAGAGGTCTCACCTCTTGGGCCTCCACAAAATCTTTAAGAGGTCTCACCTCTTGGGCCTGCACAAAATCTTTAAGAGGTCTCACCTCTTGGGCCTCCACAAAATCTTTAAGAGGTCTCACCTCTTGGGCCTCCACAAAATCTTTAAGAGGTCTCACCTCTTGGGCCTCCACAAAATCTTTAAGAGGTCTCACCTCTTGGGCCTCCACAAAATCTTTAAGAGGTCTCACCTCTTGGGCCTCCACAAAATCTTTAAGAGGTCTCACCTCTTGGGCCTCCACAAAATCTTTAAGAGGTCTCACCTCTTGGGCCTGCCACAAAATCTTTAAGAGGTCTCACCTCTTGGGCCTGCCACAAAATCTTTAAGAGGTCTCACCTCTTGGGCCTCCACAAAATCTTTAAGAGGTCTCACCTCTTGGGCCTGCACAAAATCTTTAAGAGGTCTCACCTCTTGGGCCTGCACAAAATCTTTAAGAGGTCTCACCTCTTGGGCCTCCACAAAATCTTTAAGAGGTCTCACCTCTTGGGCCTCCACAAAATCTTTAAGAGGTCTCACCTCTTGGGCCTCCACAAAATCTTTAAGAGGTCTCACCTCTTGGGCCTCCACAAAATCTTTAAGAGGTGTCACCTCTTGGGCCTCCACAAAATGTTTAAGAGGTCTAACCTCTTGGGCCTCCACATAATCTTTAAAGAGGTCTCACCTCTTGGGCCTCCACAAAATCTTTAAGAGGTCTCACCTCTTGGGCCTGCACAAAATCTTTAAGAGGTCTCACCTCTTGGGCCTCCACAAAATCTTTAAGAGGTCTCACCTCTTGGGCCTCCACAAAATCTTTAAGAGGTCTCACCTCTTGGGCCTGCCACAAAATCTTTAAGAGGTCTCACCTCTTGGGCCTGCACAAAATCTTTAAGAGGTCTCACCTCTTGGGCCTCCACAAAATCTTTAAGAGGTCTCACCTCTTGGGCCTCCACAAAATCTTTAAGAGGTCTCACCTCTTGGGCCTCCACATAATTTTTAAGAGGTGTCACCTCTTGGGCCTCCACATAATTTTTAACACGTCTCACCTCTTTAGCCTCCACACAATTTTTAAGACGTCTCACCTCTTGGGCCTCCACAAAATTTTCCATGAGCCTCTGGCCAGCCCACGGCCTCTTCCTGCCTTTTGCGGTCCTACGCATCCCTCAACATCCCCACTGCTTTACCTGCTAGACATGACACTGGGCCAGGTCGGGTCACTGACATCTCAAGCGCCAACAATTTGGGCATTTTAAGGCTTCTGCATGTGTTTGAGTTGTTTTTACATTTTAAAGAAGACATGTCTGACCACATCTCACACACACACACACACAATGACAATTAGGGGTGGGGTCTATTTGCTTTCCCCCTTGCCTATGCCATCTGTGGTTGTCATAGGCAACGTGATTTTAAGGGGTGCAGAATTTTATCTTCTTTTTTGTCTAGTTTGGCTTGGGGTCCATGGCAATGTAGAGGAAAGAAGGTTTCCTTGTATGGTCTCACTTTACAGAGAGGTTAGATTGTGTTTGGAGTGTATTGTTGAGAGGCTGTGATAGTGGCGTAATAGTGCGACTTGGGCACGTTATATGCACCCAGACATGCTTCCCCTGCTGTCCCAGTTGCATTCCAGCAGTGTTGGCATCCTTTTCTGAGGTTCCAGGGTGGACTTGGTGACCTCCAAGTGGTCGAATTGAGATTTCCAAGTGGCGAGCATTTTTTTCCCATAGACTTTAATGGGATTCGATATCCGGTCGAATAGTCGAATTTCGCAGTCTATTCGAATCGAATTTCGAACTTTCGAATATTTCACTACTCGCTCATCTCTATTAGTATTCTCTATATGTCTACTTTATGTTAGCATCATTTTGTAAAAATGATATTTTATTTTTTGGGAATATTTGAAGGCTTAGAAGTTTAGAAGCAAATTTTATCATTTTTAAGAAAATTTCAAAAGCCCACTTTTTAAAAGACCAATGCTGTCTTGAAGTCACTTTGTGGGGATTACATAATAGAAACCACCCATAAATTACCCCATTTTAGAAATTATACTCCTCAAATTTTTCAAAATAGATTTAGGAAACTGTGTTAACCTTTAAGGTGTACCACACAAATTTAAGGAAAATAGAGGAGATATTTCAGTGTCACTTTTTTCCAAATTTTCCATTTGAAAGCAACTTTCCTGCAAAATAGAAAGGTTTTGCAAACTACCAAATTCAATATTTATTACCTTGATTCTGCAGTTTACAGAAACACCCCATATGTGGTCATATACTGCTGTGTGGCCACACAGCAGCACCCATAAGGGAAGGAGCACAATATAGCTTTTTGAAGGTAGATTTTGTTTGGATACTTTTTTGGGCCCATGTCGCATTTGAAGACCTCCTGATGCACCCCCACAGTGGAAACCCCCAAAAAGTGACCCCATGTTGAAAACTACTCACCCCAGGAATATTTAAAAGGGGGCAGTGAGCACTTAGTTTCATAGAAAAAAAGAAACAGTTGGCCATTAAAAATTACATATTGTACACGAAAATTTCAATTTACACCCCACTATTTGCTATCCATTTTCTCCTAAATATGGATGCACCCCCTATGTGAGCACACTACAGGGCTCAGAATGGAAGGAGTGCCATATATTTTTTAGAGGACAGATTTTGCTGGGATAGTTTTTGGATACCATGTCATATTTGAAGAGACCCTGGGATATCCCTAGAAAGGAGACCACCAAAAAGTGACCACATTTTCAAAATTATATCCCTCAAGGCATTCATTGACGAGTGTGGTGAGTGTGTTGACCCAAAAAGCTTTCAATGGAATATAGAGGCACGTGGCTGTAAAAAAAATATATATTTTTTTTCCAATAAAATGTTAGTTTAGCCCCAAATTTTTCATTTTCACAAGGGGTGACAGGAGAAAATACACCCCACAACTTATGTATTTTCCTGAATACAGAAAGACCCTATTTGTGACTGTTAACTGCTGATTCGGGACATTGTTTTTTAATGGACAGTTGGCAGTTTTTATTGGTACCTTTTTTTAGTGCCTATGAATTTTTTTATTAATTGTTATACCACTTTTGGGAGGTGAGGTGGACAAAAATTGCTATTCCGTCTTAATTGTTATGACTTTCTTCATGCAGTATAAACTTTTTGCATTATTTTTTGGGGAGGAGAATTGACAAAACAGCAATTCCATCATTTTTTGAGATATATGCACAGAGCTGACAGCAGCTGAGCTTGTCCTAGGTCTGACACCTTTTGAGCCTATATCCAAAGTATCAACAGCATCACAAGTTCCTACACTGACCACAGTAGGAGCAGATCAGGCCCTGGCAGTTTTTTGGGAGGTTTTGGACGTATTGTAATGACTGTAAGTAGGGACAGACAAGGACAGTGAGTCCCTAAACTAGAACCCAGCCTGCTTCCCATACCAACTTGCAATATAAGCCCTTAATGGCAGAACCACAACTGGAAGACAGTCTCTACACTAGAAAAAGTGCAGGACAAATAAATACACAATACAGACAAACACAAAAGGAGAGTAATACCAAAACGTGACACACAAGAAGGTGAGGAAACCAGCGAGGTCAAAGGTCAAAGCACAAACAACCAATTCTTATTAAAAAGTAATTTTTTAAGCTTTTTATTTTCTAAATATTAAAACTGACTCAAAAATTAATCATTGTAATGGGTTCCCTATTTTTTGATGATCGTTTTGATATATAACATGTAAAGGTTTGAGTGAACAGGGCGACTATGGTGACGGTTTCCATTAGTGGCATTTTTATTTTCTCTTTTTACATATTTTAATTTCTATTTATTAGATTTTTTAACTTATATTTTATTTATTTTTGGCACATAATATGTCTCCCAGGAGGTCATTAAAAGACCTCTGGAGGAATCTGACTTTTTTTTTTTTCACTGTTTTCACTGTAACCTGGGCATCCACAGGAGCCCAGTTATAGGGGAAAACAGCCCCTATAACTGTGGGAGCATTACACACAGGCAGAGCCGATGAGGGTCTCCTTAAAATCTACTGCTCCTGCCCCCAGACACCCTGCGGTCACATGACCGCCGGGACTAAAAGAGGAAGAAGCTGGGCCGTTCCCTGTTATACCCCCTGCACTCGTGCAGCACTCTCCTCCTAGTACAGGAGAAGGCATAAGTGGTAATAAACCACTAATATCTTCTCCTTAGGGTCCCCTTTGTGTCTTACAGCCAGGTCCCGACCTGCTACTGCTAGATTGCAGTAGATTTCCTGCTCCCTTCCACTTCTCAGTGATATCAAAGTGAAGCAGGTGAATCTGCTCAGGCACCATTACTTGTTAATTCTTAGAAATATATAGTCATATTTATAGTCATATTTATAAGGCAAATTAATAAGTAGCACAATTAGCAAAGCAGAAAGCAAATCCCCTATAGACCTTTGGCCCAAGCCCCTCTATGTCGAACTGAGTAAAAAAAGGAGGCAGCATGCCAATGTAGGTGCCTTTTTTCCCCTTACTGTGATGTCTCACAATGAGACATTTGTCTGACCTGTGAGCCCAACACCATGAGACCTTTAAGCTTGACAAAGATCACACCCCAAAACCATGGACCCTATAACCCCCCTCCCCCCATCAATCAGACCTCAGATCAGTCCCCAAAGTAATGACCCCTATACCACTACCCCATTCGATCAATCAGACCTCAGAGCAGACCACAAAGTAATGGCCCCTATAACACTGCTGCCTCTCCATCAATCAGACCTGATTTGAGCTGACCTCAAAGTCATGGCCCCCTATCCATCCCATAAATATAACCTCACATCAATCAAAAAATAAATAGTCTCTTTATCCTGAAGGTGCCTGCACTGTCTCCCTTTGCAGCTGTGTACTGAACTGATGTTGATCAGCATGAGGTCACAATGCACGCTATTGCACACTACATCCTCACACTGTCAGGACACAGCACACATGGCAACTGGAGGAGAAGACCAGGGAGTGGTGAGTAATAACAACCCTAGTAGCACTATACCCACATCATCCTGGCCTCCTGTGCAAAGTCGCTGACATTATGAAACACATATACACATTAAAAGAAAGTTGTAAATGTGCCTCTGCTTGAGAGTCCCGGACATTCCTGGTGATTTAAAAAATCCTTGATAAAAAGAGGACATGTCTGGCATAAGGGGTTAAGACCTGACTCCATTGCACTCGTAAGAGATGCAGCTGCTTGACTCGTGGGGATCGGCTGCCTACCCATAGAAACTGAAAAAAAAAATAGAGCTGCAGAATGCAGATGTGAATGCATTTATGGGATAAACCCTTTAAATGCAGGAAATTAGGAAAGGAATTTAACTCAATGAACTGGTTTCTTCACAACAATCTTGTTATTTGAAGCATAATATTGTACATAATACAGCTTCTATAGTCCCAGCAGGTTATGTAGGAGAGATAAAACCATGTTTACATTAGAGTACAAATGGAATAACTGTGAAATGGTGTCTGGTTTTAAGAGTAAAATTATGCAGCTCAAAACGTTCTCACTATGGAGATAGAAGATGATTGTATTTGCATAGTTATTATACTGCATGAATGAACTGTGGAGTATATTTCACTTTGTTAATAATAAATATTTTTAATAGTAAAGCCTACGATTATTATATAATAAATTATAACATTATCTGGAACAGTGCTGTCTCCTGGTTTATTTGGGCACTTGGGTGATAAAGTACACTTATGCCTCATTCACCATGTACACCAAAAATTACACCAGTTTTTTGTCAAATATTCTTTCACAGTTTCTGTGTGTGGGTGTTTTATTTTGTAAAAATACATTTTCTTGACATCTATACTAAAGAATCGCAGAAGACAACTGTGTGTGAACTAACTGTAAAATGGAGAACATGTTGCAAGTTTAAATTTAACCCTTTTACAGAAGTAACTTTTGATGCTGTACTTCAGATTGCCAAATATATATATTTTTTCTTTTTATATATCCAGATTCCAGAGTTTTAACAACCATATTTTTTTTTATTTTGATGTCAACATAACGGTTTGAAGTCCTATTTTTTGCAAAAATGAGCTGTGACGAATCCCGCACCTCGCAGCCCACCTGAAGTCAACTACGTTAAGCTCACGATATGCGGTTACGTCACTGGTTACCAAGTCATGATGTTACACAGCCCTAGGAGCACATAAGGTCAGCTTGGTACAGTTTACACAGATGCTTCCTGTCCACGCAGGCACAGGGAGGCATGGGGGTGAGTGGCAGTGGTCCACGCACCTCCTGTGTAACCCCACTCTCGCTCACAACCCCGACAAGCTGAGAGAGCCTTTTCACTGCCCCAGCAAAACAGAGCTTTCCCTCCTCTAAAGCAAATGCACTGCACACTGGTATTGATAGTTGACAATGGTAATAATGCAATTTTTGCAGTAAAACATGTTCAAACTACAAGGTCTGATGCAGTAATACTGGCCGTTATTAAAACACAAGTGTAACAATGCATACATGCTATTGTGATGTGGCTTTGTCTCCCAAAAAGCAATTACAGACATTAGCCACTGATAAGTTGTGATAGGGACAGTATAGGATGATTATAGGGAAAGGATGGGAGATATATTTGGGGTATATTAAGGAGTTTGATCAGAGAAAGAGAGTGAGGGATAGGTCTGGTCACAATCACCAGATGTATTTGCTGGCAGGCTACTGTTAGCTTAGTTTCTGGCAACTAGTTCTAAATTACAGATTCCTGCAAAAACTGTGAATTTTTTAGTTTCTACACTTCATAGGCTTATTACCACACAAATGTATTTCTTGCAATTCTTAAATTCTTTTTTTTTTAGAAACCAGTTTCTATTTACTGTTTTAATTGGACATCTCATCTAAGTGCATTATAGCTAGAGATGAGCTAATCTATTCGCCGCTACTCCGAAGCGAATCCAGATCTTTTCAGATTCTCTCCGTTCAAATCTGAAATGTTCTTAAACCTTTGTACGCAAACGCTACGTACTTGTCCGATGAATTGTACACTAATGCTACGTATTAGTTAATTTATACGCTGATGCGTACAAATTCAGTTAATTAGCACATTTTTACTGTATGTTCGTTATTTGTACGGAAATGTTCACAGTGAGAGTGGCAAAAAGCCCGGGAAGAGGCCGGTCACCTGACCTAGTGGGAAGGGCTTGCTCTGATTGGCCCATAGGCTCGGTAAGTCTGTGACATCAGTTGTGCTGCTACTGCTGAGATGAGCAGAAGCTTGTGAAAGTTGTGAAAGACAGAGAACTTTTTTCTGTAAATTGTGGTGTTGTTCTGAGCATCCATAATAATACACATATCAGAGCCAGTGCAGGGCCAGTGCAGAGCTAGTAATATTAATCAGGCAGGGAGAGAGACAGGGAGAGAGACAAAAACCTGCAGGGCCACAGTCAAGTGAAAATGTCTGGCAAAAGGGTTCCACTTCCAGCCAGACCTCGAGCTCCAAAAAAAAAGAAGGTGGCACAGGCCAGCAGTGGCAAAGGACATGTAGCCGCAGCTTCTACCGGTAAAATTCTGAGTAGTTGGCCACTGTTCCACCAGGCTAAACCACCAAAGCGCAAAATTGTTGTAGCAGAGAAAGTGGATGAGGTAGTGGAGTGGATGGCTCATTCATCTCAATCGCAGCCGGATGACGTGCTTTCTTCTGCTGATACTGTATCATGTAGCCAGTGGTCAGACTCAGAACGTTCCTCCTGCTCCACCTTTCCGCTCTAGAAAAACCTGTCATTTTCTGCCTCCTCTCTGCCTTCAGTGCCCCTTCTAGTGGTGTCCCTTCTGCATTTTATCAAATAAAAGGCCACCGAACCCCATCGCACAATCCGGAAGATGTGGAGGAAAGCCTCCCTGATGATTTTTTAGAGAGCAGTCAGTGTTTGGACTGCCCGGAAGCGGAGGTTGGTGGGGAGCAGCCGATATTGCAGTCAGACAAAAGTGGTGGGGAGTTTGATGATGATGTGTTAGACAGGAGGACCTAGGAGCCGGATCGGGCTGGTGAGGAGGATTTGATCTCCGAGGAGGAGGGCGGTGGTAGTGGCAGCAACAAAGGGCAGAGGCGAGTTAGGCCCAGGCCTGTCTTGGGAACTAGTGAGACCCCAAGTATGGTGGGGCCGGCATCAGGGTCTAAGCGTGCAAGGGCTACAAACTTGGCCACCTCTGGAGGCTGAACGTCAGGTGTGTGGAAGTCTTTCACCACTCTGCCGGGGGACAACAGCACGGCCACGTGCGATTTCTGTAAACAGAAATTGAGCAGTGTGAAAGCCTCAAATGTAGGGACCACTGCTCTGTGGAACCATCTAAAGCGGCGTCATGCCACAAATTTGTCTAACCAAGGTGTATTACAGCAAAATACAGCATTAATACTGAAGAGCTGGCTACTTCTCCCGGGGTCCTTTGCGTCATGCAGCCCGCATCCAGGGGCGTAACTAGTACATAAACCTCGTCGTCAACCGTATGCATTTCTCCACCTCCTCTTACTCATCAGCCGTCCATCGTCGACTGTGGGACCAGGAAGCAAGTTTACGCAACCAGCAATCCAACAGTGCGCAAACTTAATTCTCACCTGACCAAGTTGCTGGCTGTACAGTCTCTGCCGTACAATTTAGTTGATTGTACAGCTTTTAGGGAGCTGATGGCTTGCGCTCAGCCATGCTGGCAGATCCCTAGCCGGCATTACTTTTCAAATAAAGCTATCCCCGCCCTTTACTCGCACGTGGCAGACAACATAGGACACTCCCTGCAGCTGTCTCTCTGCAGCACCGTGCACGTCATGGTTGACACCTGGATCGGTGTGTATGGCCAGGGGCAATACATGTCCTTTGTGGCCCACTGGCTGAATGTTTTTAGTGGCAGCGAGGCAGGAACCCCCCAGCAACAGGACCAATTGCTTTTGGCACCTCCATGCACTTTCCAGCCAGGATTGCAGACCACCACACACCTATCCGCTCCCTCCTCCACCTCCATGGGCAGTCCACCTGCAGGAGCACCAGGACAGAGAGTTGACCCCCCCTCCTTCCTATCACATGGCCAGGTTAAATGCTGCCACGCTGTGTTAGATTTAATCTGTCTTGGAAACACCAGCCAGCACTGCATCACACCAAGCAGCAAAATGCACGCTGGCTGTCTCCCCATCAGCTGGAAGTGGGCAAGGTTGTGATGGATAATGGGACAAATATAGTGGCAGCGCTGAACCTGGGGCAATTCACGCATGCTCCCTGTATGGCACATGTACAAAATCTAGATGTTCAGAGATTTCTGAAAACATTCACTGGCCTGCGCACAGTGCTGGCAAAGTCACGGAAGCTTTGCACTCATTTGAGTCACTCTTATGTGTCCCGCAACATTCTGCTGGACGGCAAAACGGTCTTTTTATACCACACCGGTTGATAGGTGTCGTGCCAACTCGGTGGAATTCCACGCTTCACATGTTGCAGCGGCTCCTAGAGCAGTGGATGACTTTCTCCTGCAGCAGCCAGAATCGTCGACCATAGGGAGCAGGTGTGGCTTACATTTCCGTCAGTGGAGGCTGGTCCGAGATGCCTGCACTGTGCTGAAGCCCTTTGAAAAAGCCACTAAATTGGTCAGCCAGGACAGCTGCGGTCTGAACAACATTGTTTCACTAATATTTGTCCTTGAAAAGACACTGTTGCTCATGCAGCAGGGGGCAATGGGGGAAGGAAATCCTGCACATCTCTCTGCACGCCATGCTGTCAGTGTTGGGGAGCCCCAACGACAAAGTTCCATGGAGTTGCAGGAGGAGGATAAAGATGAGGAGGAGCTTCAGCTAGAGGAGGGGGAGGAGTTTGATGATGACCAGGAGGAGGAGGAGACACAGTTGGAGGAGCTGGAGGATGACGATGACACCTTCAGGACACTCAAGTGTCTCAGAGAGAGGCTGAGATGGAAAGAACTGGCTCCTCAGGCACGCTGGCCAGGATGGCGAGCTGTATGCTCACATGCTTACGGAGTGACAGGCGTATCCTAAAGATAGGGCAGACTGACAAATACTGGCTTGCAATGCTTCTGGACCCACGGTATCACTCCAACATGGGGGATTGTTTTCTTCCCCAGGAAAGGGAGGAGAAATTAGCTTCATACCGGAAGAAGCTATGTACTAACCTGGCCACAGCTTTCAGCCAGCACCAACCTGCCTCCAGAGTCTCGGAAAGGGAGGCCCGGCAGTGTAATCCACCTCCTGCCACAACCAGCAGCAGCCAGTTAAGCCATGAGTATGATGCAACCCTTTTTGGCTCAGTTCACCCTCCTCAATGAGCAGGTTCAGGCTTACCTGCAGTCTGGCTCGCAAAGCCTGTTCTCAGACCCCCTGGACTTCTGGGCAGCCAGAATACAACAGTGACCGGAACTTGCCCACTATGCACTAGGGCTTCTTTCCTGCCCAGCCTCAAGTGTCATGTCAGAGAGAGTTTTTAACGCAGCTGGGGGGGTGGTGACACCCAAACGGACCAAACTGTCACCTGGCAGTGTCCAAAAAAACGCCTTTATAAAAATCAATCAAGGCTGGATTACCTAAAATTTTCACACTCCTCTTGCTGAGGCAGATGATTAGATCAGGCCTGGTAGGCCAAAATAGTCTGAGTGTCTTCCCACTGTTGCTGTCAGGTGGCCCATAAAGTTGCATGCCAAACGTCTCGTGTCATGGGCTGAGCGAACCCGAACTCTCCAAACCAAAACCCCAAAATGTTATTAAAATCCAAAAACTGTTGTCAACCTCCGCCTCCATTTTCAACATTAGCACTTAGCAGTCTAGCAGCTGTTGTTATAATACATCGTTCTTAGTTCTATTTAGTATTTGTAAATTTGTTTTAAAGCCTTTCCTCCCAAAAAAAATAAAAAAAAATAAAAAAAGTAAGAATGGTATTAAAAAATAAAATAGTTACACTGTTGTCTACCTCTGCCTCCTGTTACAAGTTACATTAGCGGAGATTGTTATACTCCACTGCAGTTTGTTGTATTTACTAGTCACTCTCTGCTGTGCTGATGTACCCCGTCCCCTACTACTACTGACCATGCCACCCATGAAAAGCCCATATATAATTTTCACTGCCTATCTTAACAAGGTAGAATGTTTACAGGCTTGTTGTCCAAACAAGCCAAGCCTTTTTCTCTAACTGTAATCCGGGAACCGGAGTTTGCATAATTTATTAATGCTTTGGCCTGAAGACACCCTGTGTTCATTAATCCGGGAAAATGGTCTTTGGACAATTTTTGGAGTCTCCGGCCTAAAGAGACATCCCTGTCTTCTTCACACTAATGCAGGCTCTGGCCTATGCACAATTTTTGGAGGCTCCGGCCTAAACAGACGCCCCTGTCTTCTATTGACACTAATGTGGGCTCCGACCTATGCACAATTTTTGGAGACTCCGGGCAAAACAGACATCCCTGTCTTCTTCACACTAATGCGGGCTCTGGCCTATGAACAATTTTTGGAGGCTCTGGCCTAAACAGACACCCCTGTCTTCTTCACACTATATCAGGAAGGTGTTAAAGGTTTAAAAAAACAAGTAAAACACAGGTTTTAGAAGAATAATTTTAGTAAAATAAATAATAACTTTCAACAAAAAATAAATAAGTAAAAAAAAAAGGAAATAAAAAGATTACGCCGGCCTTTGATGACGTTTGGCAATCATCTCCTGCAGCTCTCAGAGCTCCACATGCAGGCCGCGAATAAGCCAGGAGGCAGCATGGAGCCTGGTGTCAAAGCGGCGTAAAGGCTGCCTACACCTCAAAGTCAGTCGGGATATCCGTAGGGGTGGAAACAGTAATATAATTAGTATGATCGAGTTAAAGGGGTTGTCCCACGAAAAATATTCTAAACTTTCAAACCAGCAAAGAATACTTTAGCAATTGCATGTCATTATATACAGTGGAGGAAATAAGTATTTGATCCCCCACTGACTTTTAAAGTTTTAATACTAAAAAATAAATGAAACGTCTCATAATTTTATGCCAGCTTTATTTTAACAGTGCCACATAGAATATCAAAAGAAAAACGGAGAAAATTACATGAAACGAGAAATAAAAAAAAAATTTCATTTCTTTGAGGGAAATAAGTATTTGATTCCCTAGGAAAACATCATTTAATACTTGGTGGCAAAACCCTTGCTGGCAAGCACAGCAGTCAGACGTTTCTTATAGTTTTTTATAAGGTTTGCACACACTTCAGGAGTAATTTTGGCCCACTCCTCTCTGCAAATCATCTCCATATCCTTAAGGTTTTGAGGCATGCATTTGGAAACGCGAAGCTTCAGCTCTCTCCATAGATTTTCGATGGGATTGAGGTCAGGAGACTGGCTAGGCCATTCCATGACCTTGATATGCTTCTTATGGAGCCACTCCTTTGTTTCCTTGGCTATATGTTTTGGGTCGTTGTCGTGCTGAAAGATCCATCCATGACCCATTTTCAGTGCCCTGGCAGAGGCAAGGAGGTTGTCACCCAGGATTTTGCGATACATGGCCCCGTTCATCTTCCCGTCAATGCGGTGAAGTTGGCCTGTGCCCTTAGAAGAAAAACACCCCCAAAACATAATACTTCCACCACCATGCTTGACGGTGGGGATGGTATTCTTAGGGTCATATTCTGTATTTTTCTTCCTCCAAACACGTCGAGTTGAGTTGAGGCCAAAGAGCTCAATTTTGGTCTCATCTGACCACAGCACCTTCTCCCAGTCTCTCTCGGAGTCATTAATATGTTCATTGGCAAACTTGAGGCAGGCCTGGACGTGAGCCTTCTTGAGCAGAGGAACCTTGCGTGCACTGCAGGATTTTAAACCATTACGTCTCAGTGTATTACCAATGGTTTTTTTGGAGACTGTGGTCCCAGCTGCCTTGAGATCATTACTCAGCTCCTCCCGTGTAGTTCTTGGCTGATTTTTAGCTTTTCTCATGATCAATGAGACTCCACGAGGTGATATCTTGCATGGAGCTCCAGGCCTGGGTTGATTGACAGTAATGTTGTACTTCTTCCACTTCTGAATAATTGCACCAACAGTTGTCACCTTCTCATCCAGCTTCTTACTTATGGCTTTGTAGCCCATTCCAGCCTTCTGTAGGTCAACAATTTTGTCCCTGACATCTTTAGACAGCTCTTTAGTCTTGCCCATGGTGGAGATGTTGGAGTGTCACTGAGACTGTTGGCAGGTGGCCTTTTATACAGGTGACAATTTGCGACAGGTGTCTCTCATCCAGGTAACGACTTCACTGTGATTAGGGTGTGTCAGTGGTCTGTGGGAGCCAACATTAGTCATGGTTTTACTAGGGGATCAAATACTTATTTCCCTCAAAGAAATGCAAATTATTTTTTATTTCTCATTTCATGTAATTTTCTCAGTTTTTCTTTTGATATTCGATGTGGCACTGTTAAAATAAAGCTGGCATAATATTATGAGACGTTTCATTTATTTTTTAGTATTAAAACTTTTAAAGTCAGTGGGGGATCAAATACTTATTTCCTCCACTGTATTTGGTATATCTACTGGAACAAGTTTTTCAGTTACATGAAATGAGATTATCTGTATTGAGCCTTTTTTTTTGCTCACTGAGAAGGCCACACATGGTCAGTTTGGGGTTTGTACTTACTGGACACCCATACTGAGTGGTCTTCCCATGGTCCTGGGGAAAACTCCTCCCTAACGGTTGGAGCTACAAAAGATAAAACATAAATTTAGCTTATATTCTGAAGACAGAAGGTCCACCCATTACACTTTTTATTGTATCTACCTTCTACCTCTGGAAGTTGGGCTGGTGGTGTTGGAGGGGCAGGTGGGGTCCTCTCTCGCTGTTGTGGAGGAGGGTCAAAGGGGCTCCTCTGTGGTGCAGCAGCTGTCAAAAATCATTAAATAATGGCATTACATTCAACTCTAATGAACAGTTGTAATTTCTGATTTTAGATACATGTTAAGGCTGGATCCCATTCCTAACCACTAGTGCTCTACTGTACCACTGCAGCTGCACTCCCACGTAGACTGAATTAAAAATAAATTAAATATGTTTACACTTACTAGAAGCTGCAGGTACTGCAGGGGCCGTCTGGCCTCGACAGTGACGGTGACGTCGTTGACGTTGCTCTGCAAAATAAATCCGTACACAATTGTTATGATGACCGACCATTTTTAATACTAACATTGTATACTACTATGAAGATATTATGGGTGAGAGGAGGGCCATATCCATTTTTTTCTTCTAAATGGGCATTTATCTCGATATATATAGTTATCGCAATAAATTTCTTAATATCGTTAACGTGGGAATACTTTTGATATCGCCTACTCACATTAGCTGCAGCATGAGCACATCTTTGAGTCTGTATGTAGGAGGAGGAAGCGCTAACTATGAAGGGGCATACATCTAAGGGTACTTTATTTCACACTAGCGCATTTGCCTGACACAAACGGGAGAACGGTCAGCCCCATTAAAAATAATGGGGGATGGCGCTGATCCGGCCGCTATCTGGCAAGAACACCGGGAATTGGCAGGACAATTACTGCCGAACAGCCTGCTGGATCACCACCACATATGTGAAAGTAGCCTAAGGCAAATTACTGTGAAGGTAAACGTATATGAGAATACCTTCACTTGTTTGGGTGGAGTTAGAGGCGTGGCCTAGCATGAAAGAAAATTGCTGCAGCGCACTACGCATGCCCACATTGTCCTTCTATACGGTTTTCATTATTGGCACTCACTGGTATATATAAAATACAGTACACTAATTTTTTAACATGTTTTTACTTTTCAAATATTTTGTTACTCACCCTGCCATATCTCTGCACGGATCTCATTAAGCCGGTTTGGGCACTTGAACTTCAAATCGGACCATTTCCGCTGGATCTGGCTCGGGGTCCACACTGTGTCATAGCGATGGCGCAAGCCGCGGATCACCTGCTGCACTATCTCCTTCTTCTGCTGGTTCGGGTGTCGGTGTGTGCCATCGTAATCCTGCCGGTCCATCAGCCGGATCATGTATTTAAGCTCTCCAGAGCTAAATGCTGAAGATCGCCTGGATGCAATTTTCCAAACTTTGCTCTGCTTCTGAGGAGTGCACGCCGCAGCCTAGCATTGTGCGTGCCTGCGTATTACGCAATCACTAGACAATAGTAGGCTAAGGATTCGTACGCACTTTGTACACTAATGTACGTACGTATTCAGTTAAGTAGCGTAGCTTTAACAATGCTATGTTCGTTATTAGTGCGCGAATGTTCGCAGAACACGACCAGAATAACTAATGATTTGTACGCAGCTTTGACCAAATAGATTCGTATTAAGATTGAATATTTTTTAAAATTCAATAAACATTCGGTGAAGCGAATCTTTGAAGATTCGCTCATCTCTTATTTTAGCCATCCTTCTGAATGTGTTATATATTGCTGCAAAAAAGCAGTAGATACAGCAAACACAGTATGCAGATTATAACTGTGTTACTGATTGTTTTACTGCATAAGAGTATGTAGTTCAAAGACATTTGAAGTTCATATACAATCAGTGAAGTCTGTATACAATCAGTGTTAAAGGATTATTCACAGTCATGAAGTCATGTTGCACATCTTGAAATCTAACAAAGCCTTTTTGGATATTTACTTTAAAAACCAAGTCATCCTAGTGGTAAGAATTACCATTCTGATTTATTCTTACATTATTTACTTTGTTTTCATTTTTTGTTATAACTCATATATAAAATATAGAAATGAAAGAAGTTTTCAAAAATTCGATTCCGACGTTTTGCCAAATTTTCCCCAAAAACTTGATTTGATCCAATTTATTTGTGACAAAGTATGTTAAAAATCAGCTGTTTCCCAGGTGCAGAAATCCTGAATATCAGTGTACAACACTGTGCATTGCAGAAACATGCATAGCTAGTCCATTGTGGTAGTAAAACAGTTACTGTGTGTCAGTTCATACTTCACTTTTGAAGTATGGGGCCAAAACTGACCAAATAACCAAAGTGTGAACTCAGCCTTATAGGGCAATGTTAGTGTCAGGTATAAAGAACCATGCAGTGGCCCAAGATTGTATTGGTACAATCTACAATAAGTTTTTGAAAGAGCGCACTCCTTTTGCACAGTCACCTGATTCCAAATACAGTAGTTTTCTACAGAACCTGCTCTGTTACACGCTGATACAAGTAGTGACCCCATGTCAGAGTGGAGAGGTAAGTCAGAGAGTCAGAAGTAAGTTGGTGTTGATGTCACTGTTCATTTTTCCCTTCTTCTGATCTGTCATGAGAACAACCCCAAAAAATGGATCCTGTCTTTTGAGCCTCCACCTTCACACAGTCAGCATTTGGTCAGTAATCCATCAAATGCAGGAGTGGATCCAAAATAGAGATGACATGTGATAATATTTGCATGTCTTCTGTGTTTTATACCCACTCCTGCTTTTGGCTTTCAAATCATGAGCTTGGGATTTAAGGCATGTTTTATACCATTGATCGGTTTTGTTGTTATTGTTTCAGGGCCTGACAGGGTTAATTAGGATTAGGTACGTGGACAGGGGGGACCTACCTTATGGGTGTTTCCCTGGGCTGAGCTGACAACAGGGATAGTCCAGGGTCAGACTCCTATTACTTTTCCAACAACCCAATTGGTCTGCCTTTATGTCTGTGAGTCACGTATGTGTTTATCAGTTATTCTACTGATATGATTTTAGTGATTCATTAAAAGCTAAGTTTTAGGTTTATGCTTATGATTTTGGATACCGTGTGATAGAAGCCTTACGGATTCTCCAAAGACAGGATTCATTGTGTTTTTCGTTTTTCCGCCCTTCTGATAGATCTGAAGAAGGGTAAAATAAATGGTGATGTTAACAAGGCCAAACAGTGACACTAATGACCCCGTCACAGAGTGGCCTTTGGTTATTTGGTCAGTTTTGGCCCCATACTTCAAAAGTGAAGTATAAACTGACACACAGTAAGTGTTTCACTACCACAATGGACTAGCCACATGAGGAGTCAACACAATAGCCCAGTCACATAGTGGTGAGGGTGGCAACAGCATGAGTAGTCAATATAGTGGTCCAGTCAAAGGGTGATGAGGGTGGCAACAGCATGAGGAGTCAACACAGTGGTCCAAGCACAGAGTGGGGAGGTGGGGGAAGCAACAGCATTGGCAGTGAAAGCACAAGATGGTGGGTGAAGTAGGAGAACATGACAGCAGAGGCAGCAGGTGTGTGGCATCAGGCAGGTGGCAGCATCAGAATAGTGGCTGAAATAGGTGACGAAAAGAAAAGGGTCTCTTTTCACAAAGTTTGGGTGTGGCATGCAGAATGATCTAGTGTGATGCATCAGGCACTGACATGTGGAAATCCTGGCTGATCCATGCCTGACTCATCTTCACAGAGGTCAGTCTGTCCACATTTTGGGTGGAAAGGAGAGTTCTCATTGGGGTAACTAAGCCCCCAGCCGCAGTAAACACCAGTTCTAATGCCACACTACTGGCCAGGAAGGAAAGCTTGTCCAGGGAAAACTTGGCCAGTTGAGGCCACAAATCAAGTTTGGCTGCCCAGTGTTCCAGGAGATCTTGGATGTGGGGTGGCAGGGGGCAGTCCAAGTATGTCACTACCTGCTGGTTCAGGTTCTGCTCCATGACTTGCTACTGATGTTGGTGGGTGGTCTCTTCATTAGACGGGTGAAGAAAACTACTCATTTGAGACTCCAGATTAAAGTTGCTGCTCCAGCCCCCTCACCCCTCTCCAACGGCAGAACATGAGTGCAGAGGGCCCCCTCTCCCCCAGTCAGTCTTTCATTAAGATGGGCAATGGTGCCAGCGGCCAACTGACTACATAAGATGTCTCAATAATAGTTGAGTTTATCCTCCCTCTCAGCAGGTGGTAGCAAGGGTCTAACGTGGTGAAAAGCCAGTAGTCATCCCTCTGCCAAATGGTGATAATTCGGCTGCCACGACGCAAGCAACTCAGCATGCATCTGGCTATTTGCGCAAAGGACTCGAAGGGACTCCCTGCCTCCATCTCCACTGCATACTGCCATGGTGTTGGGGTCATCTGCTATGTCTTCCTCATTTGGAAATGTCGTATATCAGGTGATGTTGGAGAACGCTCCTTGATGCAGTGCTGACACGATGGTCCCAATTTTCAGTTGGCTAGGAGACAGCCAGGATTCGATTTGCTCTTGAAGGATGCAGAGCAGTTCCTCCCTGGTGTGACTCCGTTTGCCCAAGCAAACCGGGTGCTAAATAGCGTGACAGGATTCCAAATTGTGCCTGTAGTGGAGGCTGAGGGCAAGGTGGAGGATGAGGAGACAGAGGAGGACATTGGCACAGGACTCAGCTTGAGGACATGGAGGCGACAGTGTCGTCACCTGGCCAAGTTGCTGGCATGGATGGTGGCTGAGCAGGAACCACATTTACCCAGTGGGCCATAAAGGACATATATTGTCCTTGACTGTAGTTATAACTCCACATGTCGACACCATGAACTTTAGCAGACACCGACAGGCTCAAAGACTGGCCCACCTTCTGTTCAACATAAGAGTGCATGGCTGGTGTAGCCTTTTTGGAAAAGTAATAATGGCTGGGCAGTGGCTGCTGACTGTCCTCAATAAGCTTGTCCTCACTGAAAAGCGGAGCCGAGCCAATGGCATACAATACTTCCCAAGCAGAAGGAACAGAAAATGAAAGAGGCAGGTTAAGGACAGGTGGTGCACAGAGCTTGTTCCCGGGCCATGAAAACTGAGCATGGTGTCAGAGGAACCCACCAACTCCTGGCTGGGGATGTCTAATGTCACTTGAGAGATGTTGAAGACCGAGTCAACCATTTAAGGACAGCTAAGTTGCTGGTAAAAACACGACCGTTGAATTACACTGGCAGTTCTGGCCTGTTGCTCCGACTGCTGCTATCACCCCTTCCTTCTTCTGCTGCTATTTCTGCCTGCTTCAGAATAATTTTGGCCACTGAACATTCCCTTAGAATGGCCTACACCTGTCTGTCAGACATACTGTACTGTATCAGTAACTAAGTGTAAAATAGCAGTAGTGTCAGGCCGCAATTTCACCCCCAAAACAAGGATGAATGGATGTACTTATATATAACAGAATGTGAAAACCCCAAAATGTGTAGTATCTAGAGATGAGCGAGCATACTCGTCCGAGCTTGGTGCTCATTCGAGTATTAGGGTACTCGTAAGTGCTCGCTGCTTGGACGAGTATCTCGACATGCTCGAGGAAATGGCAACTTCCGCATCGTGCATTTTTGGCGCCTATAAACTCAGCCAATCACAAGCCAGGAGACTCTGCGGTACACCCAGCATCACGTGGGGCCCATACATGTTGATAGCAGGGGTTGGCTGGCCTGATTAGGTGACCCTGGAATATACTACTGACTGGCCGCGGTGCTCGGCTCAGATGCTGTCTGGATGTCGTTAGGGATAGAGCTGCTGCGTTTCAGGGAGAGTGTTAGGGCCTGCATTTAGTTCTCTGTTAGGCAGGAATCACCCCACAAAGAACCCAACAGCCCTTCTAAGGGCTACAAGAAAATTTTTTTTTTGTCTCCCTGGCTTGGCTGGCTGGCTGAGCACTAGTAGTGCAGCTATCGCCATATATAACCCCTTTTTTTTTATGTTATATCTCAGTGATACAAATCCATTTCACACAGCAGTGTGGAACATTCTGTGTGGTCACAGTTCAGTACCACGTCACTCCAATCCGTATTTTCTGTCCAGGTGACACTTTCTGTACGTCACTTAATTACAACCAAGTCTTTTGCTGTCACGTATATAAGCTTGATCCCAAAAATCTCTGTGCGACATTTGTCTGGGTCGCAGTCAAATAGCCAACCGTCAGCAGGGTGTCAGTTAAGCTCTACGATAGTTTCTGCACGTCACGTTCCAAAAAAAACAAAACTCCACAAAAACAAAATTTAAAAAAAATAGTTTTTTTGTTGTTTTAGCTGAGTGATACAAATCCATTTCACACAGCTGCGTGGAACTATTCTGTTTATCACAGTTCAATACACTCACTCCAATCCGTATTTTCTGTCCAGGTGACACTTTCTGTATGTCACTTAATACAACCAAGTCTTTTGCTGTCACGTATATAGCTTGAGCCCAAAAATCTCTGTGCGACATTTGTCTGGGTCGCAAGTCAAAATAGCCACCGTCAGCAGTGTGTCAGTTAGCTCTACGATAGTTTCTGCACGTCACGTTCCAAAAAAAACAAAAATCCCAAAAAATAAAATTTTTTTAAATAGTTTTTTTGTTGTTTTAGCTCAGTGATACAAATCCATTTCACACAGCTGCGTGGAACCATTCTGTGTGTCACAGTTCAGTACACTCAGTCCAATCCGTACTTTCTGTCCAGGTGACACTTTCTGTACGTCACTTAATTACACCAAGTCTTTTGCTGTCACGTATATAGCTTGATCCCAAAAATCTCTGTGCGACATTTGTCTGGGTCGCAGTCAAAATAGCCAACATCAGCAGGGTGTCAGTTAGCTCTACGATAGTTTCTGCACGTCACGTTCCAAAAAAAACAAAACTCCAAAAAACAAAATTAAAAAAAATAGTTTTTTGTTGTTTTAGCTCAGTGATACAAATCCATTTCACACAGCTGCGTGGAACCATTCTGTGTGTCACAGTTCAGTACACTCACTCCAATCCGTATTTTCTGTCCAGGTGACACTTTCTGTGCATCACTTAATTAAACCAAGTCTTTTGCTGTCACGTATATAGCTTGATCCCAAAAATCTCTGTGCGACATTTGTCTGGGTCGCAGTCAAAAAGCCAACGTCAGCAGGGTGTCAGTTAGCTCTACGATAGTTTCTGCACGTCACGTTCCAAAAAAAACAAAACTCCAAAAAAAATTTTTTTTTAAATAGTTTTTTTGTTGTTTTAGCTCAGTGATACAAATCCATTTCACACAGCTGCGTGAAACCATTCTGTGTGTCACAGTTCATTACACTCACTCCAATCCGTATTTTCTGTCCAGGTGACACTTTCTGTACGTCACTTAATACAACCAAGTCTTTTGCTATCACGTATATAGCTTGATCCCAAAAATCTCTGTGCGACATTTGTCTGGGTCGCAGTCAAAATAGCCACCGTCAGCAGTGTGTCAGTTAGCTCTACGATAGTTTCTGCACGTCACGTTCCAAAAAAAAACAAAACTCCCAAAAAAAAAATTTTTTTTAAATAGTTTTTTTCTTCTTTTAGCTCAGTGATACAAATCCATTTCACACAGCTGCGTGGAACCATTCTGTGTGTCACAGTTCAGTACACTCACTCCAATCCGTATTTTCTGTCCAGGTGACACTTTCTGTATGTCACTTAATTAAACCAAGTCTTTTGCTGTCACGTATATAGCTTGATTCCAAAAATCTCTGTGAACATTTGTCTGGGTCACAGTCAAAATAGCCACCGTCAGCAGTGTGTCAGTTAGCTCTACGATAGTTTCTGCATGTCACGTTCCAAAAAAAACAAAACTCAAAAAAAAATTTAAAAAAAATAGTTTTTTTGTTGTTTTAGCTCAGTGATACAAATCCATTTCACACAGCTGCGTGGAACCATTCTGTGTGTCACAGTTCAGTACACTCACTCCAATCCGTATTTTCTGTCCAGGTAACACTTTCTGTATGTCACTTAATTAAACCAAATCTTTTGCTGTCATGTATATAGCTTGATCCCAAAAATCTCTGTGCGACATTTGTCTGGGTTGCAGTCAAAATAGCCAACGTCAGCAGTGTGTCAGTTAGCTTTACGATAGTTTCTGCACGTCACGTTCCAAAAAAAACAAAACTCCAAAAAACAAAATAAAAAAAAATAGTTTTTTTGTTGTTTTAGCTGAGTGATACAAATCCATTTCACACAGCTTCGTGAAACCATTCTGTGTATCACAGTTCAGTACACTCACTCCAATCCGTATTTTCTGTCCAGGTGACACTTTCTGTACGTCACTTAATACAACCAAGTCTTTTGCTGTCACGTATATAGCTTGAGCCCAAAAATCTCTGTGCGACATTTGTCTGGGTCGCAGTCAAAATAGCCACCGTCAACAGTGTGTCAGTTAACTCTACGATAGTTTCTGCATGTCACGTTCCAAAAAAAACAAAACTCCAAAAAAAAAAATTAAAAAAACAATAGTTTTTTTGTTGTTTTAGCTCAGTGATACAAATCCATTTCACACAGCTGCGTGGAACTATTCTGTGTATCACAGTTCAGTACACTCACTCCAATCCGTATTTTCTGTCCAGGTGACACTTTCTGTACGTCACTTAATACAACCAAGTCTTTTGCTGTCACGTATATAGCTTGAGCCCAAAAATCTCTGTGCGACATTTGTCTGGGTCGCAGTCAAAATAGCCACCGTCAGCAGTGTGTCAGTTAGCTCTACGATAGTTTCTGCACGTCACGTTCCAAAAAAACCAAAACTCCCAAAAAAAAATTTTTTTTAATAGTTTTTTTGTTGTTTTAGCTCAGTGATACAAATCCATTTCACACAGCTGCATGGAACCATTCTGTGTGTCACAGTTCAGTACACTCACTCCAATCCGTATTTTCTGTCCAGGTAACACTTTCTGTATGTCACTTAATTAAACCAAGTCTTTTGCTGTCACGTATATAGCTTGATCCCAAAAATCTCTGTGCGACATTTGTCTGGGTCGCAGTCAAAATAGCCAACGTCAGCAGGGTGTCAGTTAGCTCTACGATAGTTTCTGCACGTCACGTTCCAAAAAAAACAAAACTAGAAAAAAATATATTAAAAAAATTAGTTTTTTTGTTGTTCTAGCTCAGTGATACAAATCCTTTTCACACAGCTGCGTGTAACCATTCTGTGTGTCACAGTTTAGTACACTCACTCCAATCCGTAATTTCTGTCCAGGTGACACTTTCTGTATGTCACTTAATTAAACCAAGTCTTTTGCTGTCACGTATATAGCTTGATCCCAAAAATCTCTGAGCGACATTTTTCTGGGTCGCAGTCAAAATAGCCACCGTCAGCAGTGTGTCAGTTAGCTCTACGATAGTTTCTGCACGTCACGTTCCAAAAAAAACAAAACTCCAAAAAAAAAAATTAAAAAAATAGTTTTTTTGTTGTTTTAGCTCAGTGATACAAATCCATTTCACACAGCTGCGTGAAACCATTCTGTGTATCACAGTCCAGTACACTCACTCCAATCCGTATTTTCTGTCCAGGTGACACTTTCTGTACGTCACTTAATACAACCAAGTCTTTTGCTGTCACGTATATAGCTTGAGCCCAAAAATCTCTGTGCGACATTTGTCTGGGTCGCAGTCAAAATAGCCAACGTCAGCAGTGTGTCAGTTAGCTCTACGATAGTTTCTGCAGGTCACGTTCCAAAAAAAACAAAACTCCAAAAAAAAAAAATTAAAAAAACAATAGTTTTTTGTTGCTTTAGCTCAGTGATACAAATCCATTTCACACAGCTGCGTGAAACCATTCTGTGTATCACAGTTCAGTACACTCACTCCAATCCGTATTTTCTGTCCAGGTGACACTGTCTGTACGTCACTAAATTAAACCAAGTCTTTTGCTGTCACGTATATAGCTTGATCCCAAAAATCTCCGTGCGACATTTGTCTGGGTCGCAGTCAAAATAGCCAACGTCAGCAGGGTGTCAGTTAGCTCTACGATAGTTTCTGCACATCACGTTCCAAAAAAAACAAAACTCCAAAAAAAAATTTTTTTTTTAAATAGTTTTTTTGTTGTTTTAGCTCAGTGATACAAATCCATTTCACACAGCTGCGTGGAACCATTCTGTGTGTCACAGTTTAGTACACTCACTCCAATCCGTATTTTCTGTCCAGGTGACACTTTCTGTATGTCACTTAATTAAACCAAGTCTTTTGCTGTCACGTATATAGCGTGATTCAAAATCTCTGTG